>CM066201.1:17017878-17036013 GCA_033675215.1 Rhodiola kirilowii
TTATCTTTGGGGCTTATTTTGGAAATTTTAGGGTTTCTCAAAACCCTATATAAGGAGGTCCATACTACACCAAATAATCATCCCAAAAAACCTCTCACTCATTCATCACATAACAACACAGCCGTGTGCCCTAATCATCTCCTCTCCTCCGCCGGTTCTCCACCATACACGGCCGAAGCTCCTCCTTGCTCAGCCGCGACTCGGTCCACCCACTCGGTTATTTAGTGAAGTTTTTGTACTCTTTATTTTCTGCATTATTTACTTATGACGATGTGCAACTAAAACCCTTATTCGGGTTAGGGTTAAATAATTGCGACTTATGTTTTTGAGATTTGAATCTTAATGCTTGTTTCGTTATTCGATTAAACTTTCTGTGCTCATTATTGGATTGAATCGTGAAGTTAAGTGAAGGCTTGGAATGGCAAGGCTTAAACTGATCAATTTAACGCCCATATTTACTATTTGTTGATACTAGAGAGCTATTAACAAGTAGTGCACTAATTCGATATATCTTGGAATGGAATATTGAATTATTAGGTTTAAAAGAATTAGAAACATGATATTTAGAAATCAATGATAAAACCAAGTCACAATTGAATAAAACCCTAACCTGAATATTTCCCTCTGATATTTACAACCTCAGTTATTTTCGCATTCTACTCTTGGTTTACTAACCGATACTCTCATTCTAGTTTCTTGTTTTTTTCTCCATTACAGAACAAAGTAGTAGCTATCTAGCTCCCTTGGGTTCGACCCTTGCTTGCCATTGTGCTAACCCACAGTTCATTGCAAGGAAATATAAATTGTTTTTGCACAGGTACGACGACAGCCTGTTCAAAATGGCGCCGTTGCCGGGGAGCTAAGCACGGTGAAATTTGTTCTTCTTTACTTTTCGTTTATTTTTCTCTTTGCATTATTTCGAAATTTGCTTATCTCGGTGATATTTCAATTTCAACTGTTCAACTGTTCAATTTTCGATTTTCATTCTTTTCGATTTCCAATTTCTAGCTCTCAGAGGGTTCTGTCACCAAGACTTACGAGTCTAAGGATTTTGGGTTTTAAGTGGGACCGCTGTGACCCCTCCAATCTCCTGGGAACCCTTTGTTGCTAGTCTGTCTTTGCTATTACGGTGTTTGCTAGACCGGTGCTTGCTATTTCTTGTAACATGTCTCATGCAGGAAGTAGCGTTGGTGGCAACAGTCACAACAGTCACATTAACGAAGAAGTCAACCAGAATGTACAAGGAGTACAGAATGGCGAAATCAGGGGGGCTATCCCTGAACAGTTTCAACAGTTCCAACAACAACAACCTCAGAACCAACAACAGAACCAACCCCAACCACAGTACCCACAGTACCCTCAGTACCCACCATATCAGCAATATCCACCACCACCATATCCACAGTACCCACAACCGCCATACCCTCAATATCCACAACCATATCCGCCACTACAATATCTTCCACAACCACCATTACAACATCCACCACCACCACAAGCCCCACGCCAGCCAGTAGTCAGAGACGATGAGGAGGACGAAGATGAAGGACCCACCATGGGCGAGCTCTCGGTTCCCAATTTCAGAGACCAGACATGGCCTATCTATGAAGGACCAGACCTCGCCGCCATAACAGTCAGCACCTCAGTCGTCCATCATCTGCCCAAGTTCTCTGGAACCAAGGGAGAATCGGCTACATCTCACCTGACACGCTATCACGGGTTATGCTTAAACCTGAAACCACACGGAGCCGACGTCGAAATTTTCAAGCTGAAGGCGTTCTACTTCTCACTCACAGACACTGCCGCAGATTGGTTTCTATCCTTGCCCCCCGATAGTATCTACACATGGGACTAGATGCAAAAGCAATTCGTCGGCAAATATTATCCAGCTGGGCGCGCAGCGCAAGTCCGGAAGCAGTTGCAAGAGCTCAAGCAAGGCCCAAATGAGACTATGTACGAGTATGTGGAGAAGTTCCTAGCCTTGGAAAAGAGTTGCTGCAACCTCGAGCTCCCAGAGAAAGTCATCGTCGAGTATATGCTAGATGGACTACGCAGGCTAGAAAGGAAGCTATTGGAAGCCTCAGCTGGAGGTAATCTCATGAACCTGACGCCAGCTAGAGTAAAGCAGAAAATCATATCAGTGGCAGAAAGTGAGCGGTTCCAGGATGAGTCAACAAAAGAAGACGAGTATACCCGAACAAAGAACGTGTCAACAGTTGAGCCCTCAATCAGTGCTATGGCCGCAGAAATGAAGGAAATGAGGGAACTGATGAAGCATGTAGTCCGAAGGCAGCCAGTCCAGGTCAACCCATGTGAGTTCTGTACGTCTACAGATCACAAGACAGACGAGTGCCCTACCTTATAGACAGACATCCAGGGCGATGTGAATGCAGTGGGCAATTATCAGAATTATGGCAACCAGGCAGGCCCAGTCAAGCAGTATGGCGCAGCAGCACCAAATCAAGGAACCTGGAAGAACAACTATCAGCAGAACCAGACTCAGCCAGCACGTCCGAATGTGCCTCAGCAGAATTATCAGACTCAGCAGCCCTACAGACATCCTAACAGTCAATATCAGCAGAATGCACCAGGACAGTATCAGCAGAAGGGGCCGAACAATAATCAGGCTGGTCCAAGCAATCACGGTTCCAACAAGTCCATAGAAGAAATGATGAAGGAGATGGTGGCTACCACCCATCAGATCAATACAACCTTGAACCAGTACATGGCCAAGACCGACGGGGCAATAACCGACCTTCAGAAGCAGATGTCCCACGTGACCGCAGCAATCTCCAGGCTCGATAACAACGCTGGACGACTCCCCTCACAGACAGTTCAGAATCCAAAGGGGAACGTCAATGCGGTGACATTGAGGAGTGGAAGAGCAACATGGCCAGCGGAGACCGAGGATGAGACAGCCGAACCTAGTGCCCCCATCCAGGACGAGCCCAGACCCGACCTAGTCCCATCAGTTGAGGTCTCACGGCCAGATCAGGTTCCCTTACCTTTTCCTGTGCAGGTTCGAGCTCCAAAGAAATATGTGATGGACAAGGAAGTGTGGGAATTATTCAGCAAGGTGGAAATCAACATCCCACTCCTTGAGGCCATCAAGCAGATCCCGAGGTACTCCAAGTTTCTGAAGGAGTTGTGCACAAACAGACGAAAGGGAACCCATCCAGACGAGGAGCTTATGAGCAGGAATGTTTCAGCGGTAATTCTGCGCAAGGTGCCACCAAAATGCGGTGATCCAGGCACATATACCATTCCCTGCATGATCGGTAACATTAGGCTAGAGAATTGCATGCTTGATCTTGGAGCCTCTATTAATGTTTTACCGTACTCTATATACTCCTCTTTGCGCATCGGTCCTTTAGAACCTGCAGGTCTTACCATACAGCTAGCAGACAGGTCATGCAAGCAGCCCGAGGGCAAGATTGAGGATGTGCTCGTACAGGTCGGCGAGTTGGTATTCCCAGCAGACTTCTATGTCCTCAAGATGGAGAGCAGTAGCCCTACAGACCATGCACCGATCCTACTCGGCCGGCCATTCCTCAAAACGTCAAAGATGAAGATAGACTGTGACACTGGGACGTTGACCATGGAGGTTGAGGATGAGATGATTAGCTTTGATATCTTCGGGGCCATGAAGCATCCTACAGAGTACGAAGCGGTCCATGCCTTAGACACCTTGGACGACCTTGTCCAGGAGGTACATCCAGAGAGACGGACCGACCCGCTAGAGGAAGTCATTGAGGAGGCAGTATAATCACCTGAGGATTCTTATGAGCATACAGAGGCGATCATGGATGCCCTAGATCAGCTAGAGATCGCCCCACCACTTACACCGAGGTATGAGGTTAATGCAATTCGGTTATTCAAATCACATGTGTGTTTGCCTTCTGTTGTGCAGGCACCTACAGTAGAATTGAAGCCTCTACCTGGTCACTTGAAGTATGCATTCTTAGGGGAGAACAGCACGCTGCCAGTCATCATCAAAAGCAGCCTAAGGGCAGATCAGGAGCGTAGGTTGATTGGAGTACTGACCGAGCACAGACAGGCCATTGGATGGACACTAGCCGACATCAAGGGAATTAGCCCTACTGTCTGTATGCATCGGATTTTGCTGGATGATGGAGCTAAGCCTTCGAGGGAACTCAGCGTAGATTGAATCCTATCATGATGGAGGTGGTCCAGAAGGAGATTCAGAAGCTTCTGGATGCTGATGTGATTTACCCGATCTCAGACAGTCAGTGGGTAAGTCCGGTACATGTGGTACCGAAGAAGACAGGAATCACAGTGGAGAAGAATGCTGAGGGCGAGATGGTGACTACACGAGTCAAGAATGGATGGCGCATGTGCATAGACTACAGGAAGCTGAATGCAGTTACGCGCAAGGATCACTTTCCTCTTCCATTTATTGACCAGATGCTCGACCGTTTGGCAGGTAAGCCTTATTTTTGTTTTCTAGATGGTTTTTCAGGCTATAACCAGATTCCCATAGCACCCGAGGATCAGGAGAAGACAACCTTTACATGTCCATTCGGTACGTTTGCTTTTCGCCGGATGTCTTTTGGCTTGTGTAACGCACCAGGTACTTTTCAGAGGGTGGTTACTAGCATATTCTCTCACATGATAGGTTCGTTTATGGAGGTGTTTATGGATGACTTCACTGTGCATGGTGACACTTTTGATGCATGTCTAGATAATTTGAGCATGGTATTAGCACGATGTGTTGACATGAATTTGGTGCTCAATTATGAAAAGTGTCATTTTATGGTTACTCATGGAGTAGTACTCGGTCATATAGTCTCACATGAGGGGATAGAGGTAGACAAGGCTAAGATAGATCTGATTGTTACTCTACCATATCCTTCTACAGTCCGTGATATTAAGTCGTTTTTAGGGCATGCTGGTTTCTATCGTAGATTCATTAAGGATTTCTCGAAAAAGGCGCTGCCTTTGTCTAACCTCTTGCAGAAAGATGTTCCTTTTGAGTTTACAGATCAGTGCAGGGCAGCATTTGACAAGCTGAAGGAGGCCCTCACCAGCACGCCCATCATTAGAGCTCCAGACTGGGCGCAGCCCTTTGAGATTATGTGTGACGCGAGCGATTATGCTGTAGGAGCAGTTCTCGGTCAGAGAGTGGACAAGAAGCCCGTGGTCATCTACTACGCTTCGAGGACACTAGACGTGGCCCAGAGGAACTATTCGACCACAGAGAAGGAGCTGCTAGCCGTGGTTTTCGCCTTGGAGAAATTTCGATCATATCTGTTATGTACTAAAGTTGTTGTCTATTCTGACCATGCAGCTATTAGGTACTTGATGACAAAGAAGGAGGCGAAACCAAGGCTCATTAGGTGGATCCTGCTCCTACAGGAGTTTGACGTGGAGATTAGGGACAAGAAGGGCATAGAGAACACAGTTGCAGATCACTTGAGCCGTCTTGTCAGAAAGGAGGATGCCGGGCAGATTACAGAGACGTTCCCAGATGAGCACTTGTATGCTATTTCGGGTAAGATGCCATGGTTCGCTCCTCTAGTGAACTACCTGGTAGGAGGTAAGTTCCCGCCTTCTTATTCTAGGGCGCAGTGTTTGAAACTGAAGCATGATGCTAAATACTATGTGTGGGATGATCCGTACTTGTGGAAGATAGGTGTAGATCAGATTCTTAGACGGTGTATCCCTGATAATGAGATTGCTTCTGTTATCAGTTTTTGCCATGAGTTAGAGTGTGGAGGCCATTTCGGCCCTAGGAGGACTGCTAGGAAGATATTAGATAGTGGATTCTTTTGGCCACATATTTTTAGAGATGCCTACGATCATTGTAAGAGATGTGATAGATGCCAGAGAGTAGGTAACATTTCGGCCAGACAGGAGATGCCACAGGTCCCCATATTAGTAAATGATGTGTTTGACATTTGGGGGATAGATTTCATGGGTCCTTTTCCTACTTCGTGTGGTTTTGAGTTTATCTTAGTTGCAGTTGATTATGTGTCCAAGTGGGTAGAGGCCAAGGCCACTAGATGTGCTGATGCTAAAACTGTCGTAGACTTTTTGTGCACTAACATATTTTGCAGGTACGGAGTACCTAAGGCCATTATCAGTGATCAGGGGACGCACTTCTGCAACCGTATCATGACATCCACGCTGAAGCACTACCATGTTCATCACCGGACTTCCACAGCATATCACCCCCAGACGAATGGGCAGGCGGAGATCTCCAACCGCGAAATTAAGGGAATTCTGGAGAAGATGGTAGGACCGACTAGGAAGGATTGGAGCCAGCGGTTAGATGAGGCATTGTGGGCGTACAGGACAGCGTACAAGACCCCGATAGGCACCTCGCCTTTTCGGTTGGTCTATGGGAAGGCGTGCCACTTACCAGTCGAGCTCGAGCATAAGGCATATTGGGCACTGAAGAAGTGCAATCCAGATTTACAGGCAGCCGGGCTAGATAGGAAACTTCAGTTGTGCGAGTTGGAGGAGTTGCGCCTTGAGGCTTACGAGAGCCAAACAGACTACAAGGCGCGGACCAAGCTCTACCACGACAAGTTTATCCTCAGGCGCACTTTCGAGATTGGACAGCAGGTCCTGGTCTTTTCATCACGCCTACGGTTGATGCCAGGCAAGCTGCGATGCAGATGGACAGGCCCATATTCAGTGACTCACGTTTATAACCATGGAGCGCTCGAGCTAGAGTGCCCTACAGACGGTCGGCGATTTAAGGTCAATGGGCAGAGGGTGAAGAACTACCACGGAGAGATCGAGATACCAGCCCAGGAGTTTGACCTAGCCGAGCCAGTGGAGATTCCCGTTGATGAGGTTCCCATTGACGAACCTCCTGACACTTAGAGGAGGTACTGTCGAGCCAACGACGTTAAACAAAGGCGCTCGCAGGGAGGCAGCCCTGCACGGTTTGCACGTTTTTACCTTTCAGTTTTATTTACTTATGTCTATTTATGAGTCTTATTGTCACATTGTACCTTAGAAAGGATTTGGTTTCATTTTGCAGGAGTTGGACTTAGTCGGCCAGAAATTCCCCTTACGAGCTACGCATTTTAGCATTTGGCCGAGTACCATTGGATCCGGACTTCGTCTGAGAGCTTGCGAGTTACGCACTTTGCTTGCGGAGCTACGCATTTTAGTCCGCCAGGAGAGCCCGAGTTCAGCCGACCACGTCTACACCCCAGGGGAGTTTCGTTCTACCCTTTCCTTTCCCTATCTATTTATTGCATGCATTGTGTGTCTAGATTTGAGTCGTACCGTGAGGACACGGCTCATTTCAAAAGTGTGGGGTGGGAGAGTCAGTTATGAGTCAGTTATCGAGTCAGCATGCCCACCACACAGAGTCAGCACGTTTCGAGTCATTTTTAAAATTTTTGTACATGATTACTTCACTATTTCCTAGACTTGCAGTATTGGATAGTGATTTGGTGAAATAGATAGAGCCGATTACATGCATGTCTTTGGTGAAACTTGATTTGTGCGACTAACATGTGATCTTAAATCATTGCGTGCCTTTGTTAGTTGAGATAAACAGGGATGTGGAGTTGATAGCAATGCCCTAGAGAGACTTAACAGATCATTCGGAGACCGGACTCAGGATTTATGGTTATGTGGAGCTTGTGGAGGCTAGCGCTTCGAGGCAAACATAGTACGAGTCTGCTCCGCCACTGCGGCACATTTTGCGGTGGTTGGGACGGGAATACTTCACACCGTCCAGACTCTAGTTCCAGTAGCCGGGAAAATAGACAAGCGACCCTTGGATTGACCCGCGCAAAAGGACAATGATGAGCGAGAGCAAGTAGGTTTGAGCAAGTCACAATCCGCGCTACAAAGAAAAATCCACTACCATTGTGATAGTCCACACGTCCCACATGTGAGAAGCGTCGTTGAGAATGCCAGATCATACGACGCTATAGCTGACCGAAAAGCACTCTAGTACTTGAGCCCGAATCTATCACGTGCAAGAAAAAGCAGCGAGACATAACCATAGTCCAGCGAGTTCGCGTCCGAGAATGAGGGTTCATGCGTCTAAACAGGGCTATCTCCAGATACATCCGAAGTGATTTGCATCTCGGCTTCAAAGGTAACACGTATCATTAGCCCATGTTTTTCGCACACTGACATTAGTAGCAAGCATGCATAACAGGCGAGGTCTATAGTAGCTAAATCACGTCCATGTAGCTAGTCTAGGACGACCGAAGCATTGTGATGTTTGCATTAGTCATTCCTCTTACGACCTAGTTCTTGTTCGGGACGAATAAGTTTAAGTGTGGGGTGGTTTGATGAGCCGTAATTATACGATTCATCGAGTCATTAATTCCCACCAATTCCTGCACTTTATTATGCGAACAGTTACTTTTTAGTGTTGTTTCGTGTTTCAGGTGATTTGGAAGCTCTAGGAGGAATCGCGCTTAAAAGACGGCATTTTCATGCCAGAAACATCGCTATTGAAGAACAGAGCCAAAGGATGGCGTGAACAGTGTTTTTCGGCTCGTGAACAGTGTTTCTCGGCTCGTGAACAGTAATTCAGGCATGAATAGTAACTCCGGTGTGAATAGTAATTCCGGCGTGAACAGTACTTCGGCCGTGAACAGTAACTTCGGGGAAAAAGTCCAATTCGTCCAGCCCAAGTCTACAATGTCATATTAGGGCTAAAATCACAAGCTAGGGTTTGGAATCATCTAGAAGATCAAAGGTGGCTTTATCATCAAGCAAAGATTATTATGGAAATATTTCCATGATTATCTTTGGGGCTTATTTTGGAAATTTTAGGGTTTCTCAAAACCCTATATAAGGAGGTCCATACTACACCAAATAATCATCCCAAAAAACCTCTCACTCATTCATCACATAACAACACAGCCGTGTGCCCTAATCATCTCCTCTCCTCCGCCGGTTCTCCACCATACACGGCCGAAGCTCCTCCTTGCTCAGCCGCGACTCGGTCCACCCACTCGGTTATTTAGTGAAGTTTTTGTACTCTTTATTTTCTGCATTATTTACTTATGACGATGTGCAACTAAAACCCTTATTCGGGTTAGGGTTAAATAATTGCTACTTATGTTTTTGAGATTTGAATCTTAATGCTTGTTTCGTTATTCGATTAAACTTTCTGTGCTCATTATTGGATTGAATCGTGAAGTTAAGTGAAGGCTTGGAATGGCAAGGCTTAAACTGATCAATTTAACGCCCCTATTTACTATTTGTTGATACTAGAGAGCTATTAACAAGTAGTGCACTAATTCGATATATCTTGGAATGGAATATTGAATTATTAGGTTTAAAAGAATTAGAAACATGATATTTAGAAATCAATGATAAAACCAAGTCACAATTGAATAAAACCCTAACCTGAATATTTCCCTCTGATATTTACAACCTCAGTTATTTTCGCATTCTACTCTTGGTTTACTAACCGATACTCTCATTCTAGTTTCTTGTTTTTTTCTCCATTACAGAACAAAGTAGTAGCTATCTAGCTCCCTTGGGTTCGACCCTTGCTTGCCATTGTGCTAACCCACAGTTCATTGCAAGGAAATATAAATTGTTTTTGCACAGGTACGACGACAGCCTGTTCAGACATTACACCCTTATTTCATGTGGTATTACAACCTTGTTTCATATGCCATTACACCCCTGTTTCATATGCCATTACACCCTTGTTTCATATGACATTACCCTTCATATGCCATTAGACCCTTATTTCATAAGCCATTACACCATTATTTCATAAGTCATTACACCTTTAATTCATATGGCATTACACCCTTATTTCATGTGGTATTACAACCTTGTTTCATATGCCATTACACCCTTGTTTCATATGACATTACCCCTTCATATGTCATTACACCCTTATTTCACATGACATTACACCCTTATTTATTAAGCCATTACACACCCTTAATTCAAGTTTCAAATGACATTACACCCTTATTTCATAAGCCATTAAACCCTTATTTCATAAGGGGGTAATGACATATGAAATAAAAGTGTAATGTCATGTGAAATAAGGGTGTAATGACATATGAAATAAAGGGTGTAATGAATGTGCAAATGTGTTATCAAGAAGGATGTAATGACATATCAAAATTAGAAATTGATTGCAATTTATTTTGAAATGAATATGCATGTGTTATCAACAAGGGGTAATGACATATCAAATAAAAAAATTGATTGCAATTTATTCTGAAACATTTCATTTATAAAAAATGAACATAAATAGAATTAAAAAAAAGGAACAAAACACTTATACAAATAGTTACAAATGCTTTCAATTAGTACTAATTTTGGTAAACAAAATGGACTACAAATCCTTAGCATCAATTATCCGACATGTCCTTGATACAATTTGAATATCACTAATAAAACAAATACATCATATTGACCCTTATGGGATCACTCTATGTCTTGTTCTTGCCCTTCATGGTCCCTTGGGAATCTTGCTCAGAACCTTGGCCAACAATGAACATTGCTTCACAAGCACCATAAAGAGACTCTGAGGATGTGCCTGCAACAACAATGATATATGAAACAATGAGGATGTGCCTGCAACAACAATGGATTATGAAACAATGCCGATCTGAAATTCACTCCAGAAATGCATCCAAATCACAAAGCTCAAGCCTTTATCTATCAATTCAAAACAAAACTCCCAACAAATCCTCACATGTCACAACTCAATTATGCTGGCTAAACTGGCATTAAGCAAATAAAGCTATATCCTTTAAATCACAGGGATAATTCATTTTCATAACACATAAGGATGAGGTTGTCTACCTCTTGACTAATATGAAAATAGAAATGATAAACTTGCTTCAAATTACTAAATCCCTCAACAAATACCAGTACAAAATCGAACATCTTCACACCTTCAATAATATTAATACATTTGGTTAGTCCCATTCTCCATGTTTTTCATTAGTTTTCCAAGTGCAACCATGCTCTTCCTGCATATTGCGGAACCTTATTATATCCAATAATTTAAATCACCACAAGCACAAATTAAAATACTCAACAAAGTAGCAGTCTATTATAGAACAAAAAAAAACACTAGCAACCCAATGGATGCTAAAATCTGCCCCATCTTTGTTACTGAAAATGAAGTAGTGTATTCAAGTTAACTCCATAAATATCAACAATCATCAAATCCATCAACAATTTACTTGCAGAAAACCCATGTTGACCAAAGAACACAAATACAAAGTAATCAACACGAACTATTAATTCAATTGACAAAAGAACACAAATGCAGAATGTATATAATCCAGATAGCCAAAGGCAGCGACCAACATCGTGAAGTCCACAAATACAAAATAGAACAAGCTGACCAACCTGTATCAAAAGGACTACAAACTGAATTCCACTAAATCAAAACCAAAAATAAGCCATCACCTTCGTATTTGACTAATAGACGTTGCATTCTTACTCAAACGAAATGCCCAGTAAATAGCACCACCACTACCATCGCTATTAGCGCTGCCGCTGCTCAAATAGCACAAGAAAGCCCACACCTTTCAACTCGAATGAGTATGTCGAACTTGGGATTACCGTCGTTAAGATGAGAATCGAATAAGAAACTAAGATTTCTGGACAAGGAACAATTTGAGGAGTTGCAGAAGACGGAAATCGACTTCATCGTAAACGTCGATGGATTAGAGAGCCAAGGATAGGGCTTCGAGAAAAAGAAGACCAGATCGGATCTGAAAAATAAAAAAACCCCATTATGTGCGGCTGTGCGAAGAACAATGATGGAATACACAAAAAACTCAAATGAACCCCATGTATCACTGAGTTAGGGTTTCAATCACAAATTCAGCAACCCAAACCATTCGTTCACCACAGCAAAAATTGGAAAGGAAAAGTGACCGAGAAACAGAGGATGAGATGATTCAAATCTGTTTACGAAAATCAAAAAATAATGGACTCAGTAAGAACCGAAGCAGTTGATGACGAGAATGGCGACTGTGTGGCCGGAGATCGGTATGGTTTGGATGGTCGGCGGAGAAACGAATTCCGTGACGGAGGAAATTAGATATCAGAAGAGAGAGAACTGATGAGATGGTGTATAGTAGAGGAGATGTGTATTGAGATCGAAAGACCAAAATGCCCCTCTAAATTGAATTTATAATGAATTTGGTTTAAGAAAATAATAAATAAAGGTTTGTGTAGTGGGGCACGTGTCATTGTTTCATTGGATGGATGAAAATGATGTGTATGAATGAGTTGTTGAAATGCTGCCTCACTGCCTCACTTTACTGTATCGTGCCTCATTTCATCCAATGGCTCCACGACGCGCCACGTGTCCCACTAACTCCGTCACCTCACAACTCCACTCATATATATAGGGGAGCGCTCGGTTGAGGCAGGGTTGGTAGAATGAGGCACGATCTGGGCCACTCATTTAGATGATGTGGTAGGGAATAGTATCAGAATAGTGTTTGCTTTTTTACTTTTTGAATAATGCAGGATTTTGGTAGTGGGATACGTGGCGCACCCACAAAGTACGGGGAGTTTAGATGTGTGGCTCAGATCGTGCCTCACTGCGTCATTCTTAGAAGGGGTGCCTCATTTGAGCGCTCCTCATATATATATATATATATATATATATGAAAAGATTAGAAACGAGGAAACCGTGTTTTGATGAAGCGTAGCCTCAAACCTTGGTCTTTCTTGAGCTTTTAGTCGCCCTCCTTCAATCTAGGTCAAAATCGATCCCCAAAGTGAGCGTCCTCAGTAAGCCAAGGGTCCGAAACTGCTATTTATAACTCAAAATATTTGCGGGGGTCATAACATATGATTTTGTCACGGCTGTCACGACCCCCTTAATCTAGGCAATTTAGGGGCCGTAACACCCGTGACATATTGGTTTGTCACGGATGTCACAGCAGGGCAAACTGGCAGAGACTTCTCATGGCTTTTTCGCGGTCTTAAAGTCTGAATTTGGTCTTGGTGTAAACTACAAAGATGTAGCTCTTTGACTTAGCTTTCCAAAACGCTATAGCATGACTCATTTGGACACCATATGGGATCTAAGCATGCAAATTAAGTTGGAAAGGTCAGTCTGCCTGTTTTGTCCTGGTTTTTTTTCCCAAACCTTCACCAAATGCTTTGTTTTACTTCGGATCAATCCAAAAGTCTTAGGTATGTGATATTTGACCTGAAACACTAGAAAATAGATTAAATGACAATTAAATTTTTGGAAAACAAACATAATCCATCATCGAATGAAGTGAATAATAGGTCAAGAATTCGACCAATCAACTACGCATTATATGCAATGCATGTAGTTTGAGTCCGTTACAAATTTTATGTTGAAAGCTACGCATTATATACAATGCATCAACCCAGGATGTGAAAAAGTATGCAACATCAATGGCGATCAATCACCTCTCCCGCTTCATCATTTTTGCTCCTCAATCCAAAATCCTAATCAAATATCTCCCCTTTCAATCAAAACCCTCCATCCCAAATCCGACTTGAATCAAATATTTACTAACTCTGCTTCATCAAGAAACCATAAACTTGCAAATTCAAATTCTTGTCCCCGCTACCTTCGCCGACCTCGTTCCGATTCATGTCCTCTTCATTGTCGCCGTTTCCACGATTGCTGATTTCCGGTTCCGTCATGATTAATCAACGAGGAGAAGAAGAAGATCGTGGGTTCGTAATAACAGGGATTAGAATTTGTGTATATTGACATATTTGCCCTTATTTACATATTAAATATATTTTGATTTACAAAATATTCCGAAATTTAAGAGCCATCCGATCTAAAATTTGACAATTTCGAATATTTCTTATTTCTCATGAAAATTATTATTTCTCATATGATCCTCCCTCATTCACACATCATTCATGTTCATGAGAACTTATTAACACCTTCTTTGGCAATAACTTATTTTACGGCAAAGCCAACAATTCATACCTCGAACAATACAATTCATATGGGGCGCTCAATTGATTCATGGCAATGTAATAAATTGGTAGTGATCATTATGTACCTTTGACTCAAATGAACCGAAAAAATTATAAAGTGTAGAAAGTAAAATTGGCTAGACATGATAGAATTTGTAGAATTTTATGGGTACTATTTTCCATTTTCTATTGCTGTAACACACTATATATAAAAGTTAGGGAAAAGATCAAGTTCAAACCTGATTTTGGTGCAAACTATAAAATTCGTCAAAAGTGACCTATAATTCGTCGCTAAGAAACCAACATTACGACATAGTTCGTCAAAGTGGTCTATAATTCGTCGCCGAAAGACCAACCATATGACGCGGGATTTAATCTCATCCGTCCAAATGACCAAATCAATGTCTATTATTGGTTTGTATTTTTTTACAAAAAAAAGTTGTTTGCACGGGATTCTTTATCATAAAAATTATTGTTATTCATAAATAAATTCTCATTTTCATAAAACACATCCGCCAAGTTTGATTTTCAACAAAAGGTCCATGCCATAAAAGAACTTACAAAAGAAACTACTAAACTTGTAAGAATGACTTAAACATATACATAACACAAGTGGAATATAGTAATTGTGTCGCTAATTACAAAAAGTGTGAGGACTCTAATCTTACATTTGTGCTTCCTTAGGTTAGGTCACCAAGCCAATGAGTCCTAGATTAGGATATTGTCCCTTAGAGGATTATGTATAGAGATTTTAGGCTTGCAGGATCAGCCATGAAGACCAGAAGAGGCAGCTGATCATGCTTGGTGAAGATGCTGAAGCTGGGTTGGACTGAGCTGCAGGAAAGCCAAAACGCAGGCGTTTATGACTAGAGGCAAAAGCTGTTATGGCAGTTATAAAGGAGCTGCGTCGTTTAGACAAAGGAGGGAGGAGTTCAACTTAAGCTCAACGCAGCATTTCATTAAGGACGCTTAAGTTGAACGCTGTCGTTTGGACGAGCGCAAAGCCGAGCTAAATTTGGAGCTTGCGACGTCATTTGGACTCGTCTTCTCCAGCTGATATAAGCTCGACTGATTTGAGATTTAGTGCACTGACTGAAACTCGAATACCAGAGATAAATTGTAGCGATTCTTGGAGCGATCATACTCAAGAGCTTGCTAGAAAGGATCGGTTCTTCGAGGCGCACTTCGGGGTATAGCTATTGCTGCCCGAAGACTCTTCTACTGATCAAGGCGCAACTGGAACTTGGTGTGGATGACCGGTTTACTGACTTCGGCCATCTACGACGGCGCTCGACTCCTCTCATCCAGGGAAGTCTCGGTTTACTGTATTTGTTCGTGTCTAGTGTCCCAATTAGGTTTACAGTTTGGTCATTGGCTAATTGGCTTGGTTAGGGCTTTTTAATTGTGCAAACTCTTTGGGGATTATAGTGGATCGTTGGGCGAGCCTCGTCGATCTGAGGCTCCAAGCAGTAGGGTTTACCCGAAGCTTGTAAAATGTCTCAGTGTTCTTTACATTCAGTTTCCATACAAGAGTTTGCTCAATTGAACAATTCCCAAACTTGACCTAATTTGACTAATTGGGGTAATTGGATTAAGGGAACTTGTATACAATACATTACAATGTGGTATCAGAGCTGATTAGGGCTAATGTTGGTGTTTAAAGATCCATAACTTTGGTTGCTTGCACTTAGAATAGTCTTCTTGTGATCTTGGACTATCTTTGGGTCCTTTACTTCTTCTCTTTTCCTTCTATTACTCTGAAACACCTAACTTGGTGTTCTGTACTCCTTGACCCAGGAAATCATGGCTGAACCAGTAAGGATGACTACCTTTGATGGTTCTACTGATTTCACCATGTGGAGGGTCAAGATAAAGGATATCCTCATCAAGGAGAAATGCTGGGATGCTGTCTCAGAAGATTGGCCAGAAGGAGCCAGTGACAGGCATAAGAGAAAGCTTCAAGACCTAGCCCACTCAGAGATCATGCTCAGACTCTCTGATGATGTGGCTAGACAAGTAGTTAGTCACACCCTTCCTAAACCCCTATGGAATGCCTTAGAGTCTATATTCCTTGCTAAGTCACTGCCTAATAGGATATCTCTTTTGTGCAAACTGTTTACTTACAAAATGGATACACACATGACTTTGTAAGAAAACCTTGACATTTTTCTGAAAATGACCCAAGAACTGAAGAGATGTGATGATTAGATTAAACACACACATCAAGCTATCATTTTATTAAACTCTTTACCCTCTCAGTTTGAAACTCTTAAGGATGTTATCCAATATGGTAGAGGCTGCCATCATTCATAAGAATGAGTCCTTAAGGGTATTCAAAGGCAAACATCAGACTAAGAATGAGTCTAAGTCTGAGGTCATGATGGCTAATGCCAAATCTAGACCAAGGAGTAAAAATAAAAGGTTTAATAAAACTCCCCAAAACAACAACAATCCACCTGCCAACAATCTTGCTGGTAGGAGGTAAGAATACTTGTCTAGGAAATGTACCTATTGTGGGACAGTGGGTCATCTTGTCACTGCATGTTTTAAATAGAAGAATGAACAAAAGGAAAAGAATGCTAAGGAAAATCAGAATGGTCATACTAATGTGCTTGAGAGAAATCCTCAATATGCTAATGAATTGCTTGTTTGTTCTGATTCCATTGATCATTCTGGTTGGATTTTAGACTCAGGCTGTACCATGCATGCTTCACATGATAAAAATGTTTTTTCATCTATTCAACTTGTAAATGGTGGTGAAGTTATGTTAGGTGATTGATGGACCACAATTGTATGAATCATAAACACAGTTAAACCCACCAAATTAGACTGTTTGTCTATCTAACTTCGATGTTTTAGTCCCGATACATTTCTACAGGGTATTTCAGAGCTTAGAGAGAATACACGCTAAGGAAGAGCTTTTAGCACAGAAAAGATATCAGGAGACAATCCAAGGTCAAGATCAGACGCTGAATGAAGAAATCTAAAGATCCTGACTTGGAATCATTCAAAACAAATCAAACCGAAGAGAAACCGAAGACAATCCGGAGCTGGAATACACCGATAGTTTTGTGCAAACTGCACAAAACTCACAACCACTCTCCTCATGCCACATGGACCGGCGGCTTTCTCCTCACATCCACCCCTCCTCCTCTCCCCTTCCTCCACATGTCACCCTCTCCTCCATCCATGCCCAAAGCCGCCGGCGGCTTTGCCTTCTCCTCTCCCCTTGTGACACTTGTCTTCCTCTCCTCTTCCCCCCATCTCCACCCTTGGATGCCAAACCACATGCCCTCATCTTGGCCCTCCATTCCCCTCCCCTTAGCCTATAAATACCAAGCTCTCCTCCTCATTTCAAATCATCCCAAAATTGTGTAAAACACTTCTCTCTCTAAGTTTGTTACTATGTAAAGTTTGGTTTGATATCAATAAAAGTTCAGTTTGTTCTCAAATACTTTAGTTCGATCTTGAGTACTCCTGTTGGTTCTTGAGTACTCAAGTTTTCAGTTACAGTTCAAGAGTTACTCCTGTTTGTTCTTGAGTAATCTCTTTCTCTTCTCTCTTTACTCCTGTTTGTTCTTGAGTATTCTTTTCCAAATCCCCAAGTATTTAGTTATGATGTCCAACTCTATGGATATTCGTAACTAAACTCTTCATTCGGTTGAAGGGGAGTTCTTGTTTTATAAAATGTTTTACTTCGTTTAGTTTCTTTTCTCTGTATTCAAAACTTGTTCTATGTGCCATTTATAAGGTCAGACTTTCCAAGGTTGAGTGGAAGCTACGAAAGGGCAAAACTCTTCTGTGGGAAGTCGTGAACATACTCGGGTAAGTGGATGCTACGAAAGGGCAAAGCTTATCTGAGGAGTTCGATCTATCTTTAAAACCATTTGGAAACTGGACCAAAGGGACCAAATGGATGCACAAAAGGCTAAGATACTTCGAAAGGAGGAATTAGTCTGAAGTAGAACAAGGGTTTACAAACAGTGTGGCAAATTGAGCGCTACGAAAGGGCCTCGATGCACGTTTGAATACTTAGAAGGGTTACTAAAAGAATGAACAGGATATAATACAAGGCCTCCCAAGACCGAATACTTCTCTCGCAATTACAAAACCCCTTTGTCTTTACTTTTATTGTTCAATCAACTGCAACCATCAACCGCTCACAATCCGGAGGACTTGCAATTCACGCATCACCCACTGTAAGTCTTCGCT
>CM066201.1:20953862-20979627 GCA_033675215.1 Rhodiola kirilowii
TTCATATAAAAGGGAAGTTGTTTCATGCCGTTAAAATACCATCTGTAAAGAAAACGAAATAAAGATACACACTTACTGATTAGAAGTACAACCTATAGTTGCTGGGTCGCCTCACGTCCTTCAATTCACAGCAACAAATTTGCACAGGGTCTTCAATGGCAGCAAGAAATTCTTCAGAATGTAGCTAACTTCAATTGTAAATAAATGGTCGTTTGGATATCAGATTGGATCGCGTAGTTTCGCTCTCTGAAATCAATATTTCCACCCTATTAACAATTGCCTCGGGTTACAGGAAACTTGAAGTGGGATAATCCAATTGGAAACACTGTATTTCAAGGCGATGAAAAATATAGCAGGCTTAGGGTTTGAAGTGTTTCGAGAATCAAAGAAGGTTGCTTGCGTTTATCAGATAATTTTCGAGTGCCTCACATCTGATATTCATCTAGTATATATAGAGAATCAAACGAGACAAAGAAAAGAGTGTCCGGAGCTGAAAGATGCATCTGTGTCTGTCCGCCGTGCGCCCAGTTCAGACATTAGCTCGCCGCGCCCAGTGTAGACATTAACTTAATGTCTATGCTGGAGGTTCCCAGACTTAATGTCTATACTGTGCGCGATCCGCACTGTTTCGACACTGTATATCACTCGATTTCATCTCGTTTCGACTTGTTTCTTTAGAAACTAATCATCCCAATGGTTTTAAGCATGTTACTAAGCTAAAACCCTACAATCACCAACAATCCTCCCCTATTTTTGGGTTTTTTCCTTTCATCCACAAAGCACCTTTGTTTTTCAGTAAAAAAATGCATAAACAGAAATGTCAAAAACGTTTGAATTTCCGCATAGTGTAGCCACACATACAATATACCGAAAATCATGGTGCTCATAAACGTTTGGACCAATCAATCCATTTGGGTACTTGACGGTGACACACTCATGTTTTACTTCACAAACCGTTAAGCTAACGCTTAATGGCCCTTGAGTCCTTATCCATTCATAAACGTATTGAGATTAAACCCGATATCTCATGAAGCGACCAGAAACTTCACGTTTATATAGGTTGATTCTCTAGTGGGTCACACCGCTCGATTGTGCTCCTACAATTAGCACTTTTTCAAAGAATCTATTAAGAAGAGTTCCTCTTCAACCTAACACTTGTAGATCATGAACACATACTTGGGGATGCACATTTGTGTTCATCACTTTTCTAGGAATGTGCTTTCCACATTCAATTCAGCTCCAACGCTAGTTGAATGTGAATTGGGTGTCCCACGACTAAAAAATTATATGGGTTTTAGTCCCATCCCCTTCACAGACTTAGAGACCAAATCTCCAGCTAATCCCTTCATCAAGTGATCGGCTAAATTTTGTTGTGACCTTACAAAATCCACAGATATCACCCCATGCGTAATGAGCTCTCTTACCGCACTATGTCTAACACCTAAGTGTCTAGACTTCTCATTGTATACATGGCTATATGCTTTAGCCAATGTTGCAGTGCTATCACAATGAATCGATATGGGTGATATCGGTCTCTCCCACAACGGAATTTCATATATCATGTTCTTTAACCATTCCGCTTCTTTTGAAGGTGCGGCTAGAGCAACAAATTCAGATTCCGTTGTAGAAATACTGATGCAAGTTTGTTTCTTAGATGCCCATGAAATGACACCTCCCCTAAGTATAAACACCCATCCACTTGTAGAAGAATGATCTTCTTCGTTCGAGATCCAACTTGCATCCGAAAATCCTTCAATGACAGAAGGAAATTCAGAATACACAAGACCTAGGTTCATCATTCCTTTAAGATACCGTAGTACCCTATGAACCGCTTGCCAGTGATCCACACTAGGATTACTAGTATATCTACTTAGCTTGCCCACCGCAAAGGCTATGTCGGGTCTTGTACTTGTCATCGCATACATCAAACTTCCAATGACCCTTGAATATTCAAGTTGTGACATGGGGTCTCCCTTATTAGGAAGAAGGTGTTTGGAGGAATCAAAAGGAGTAGTCACCGGATGACAGTCCAAATATTTGAACTTGTTTTACACTTTGTCAATATAATCAGATTGTGTCAAAGCTAGACCTCCCTCTACTCTTTTTTATTCTTATACCAAGAATGACTTCCGCCTCCCCCATGTCCTTCATGGAAAATTTAGATGATAGAAATCCTTTGTTTGTTTATGCACTCTATCTTTGTGCCAAAAATCAACATATCATCTACATATAAGTGACGGAGCCCACTGCACTGTCGTTAAGGTGCAATGTTCTCTGTACAAATAAATTTATATTTTCCGCTACTCGCGACTTCACTACTGGGTAGTAAGTGGTAAGTAGGGGTCGAACCCAAGGGAATTAGGGGGATACGTTGTTCTTTAAGGGACTTGTACAGCGAGGGAGCGTGTTTTAAGGTTGATTGAGATTTTAGCGGTTATGACTAAGTGACTTTTTTGGTTGTTTTTGGTTTTGAGTGCGGAAAAGTAAATTACAGAAAAGTAAATACAGAAATTAAAATACTAAAAATAAAAGAGAAAGGGAGAAGACTTATAGTGGGTGATGCGTGATTTGCGAGTCCTCCGGAAGATGAGCGGTTGATGATTGCAGTTATACTAATATTAAAAGTAAATACAGGCGGGGTTTTGTAATTTGAAGAAAACGTTCGGTTTTAGGGGCCTTGTATCATAGTTGTTTATCATTGACCGCTAATGATCATACTAAGTGTTCAAAGATGAATCGAGGCCATTTCTAAGCGCAAGACTTGCAACATCGTTTAAAACACTTGTTCTACTTAAGACTAATTCCTCCTTTCGAAGTATCTTAGCCTTATGTGCATCCATTTGATCTTCTGTTTCGATTTCCCAAAATGGTTTTTTAGATAAGTCGAACTCCTCAGATAAGTTTTGCTTGTTACAGCTTCCACTTACCGAGTATGTTCACGAATCCCCACGGAAGAGCTTTGCTTGTTACAGCTTCCACTCAACCTTGGAAATTCTGACTATATATGGCACATAGAACAAGTTTTGAACACAAAGATGCACTAGGTGCAGGGTCTAAAACATTTTACAATACAAGTACACCCCTTTAACCGAATAAAGAGTTTAGCTACGAATATCCATAGAGGTGGATACCATAGCTAAATACTCGGGGGTTTTTGAAAACAGTAAGAGGAGAGGGGGTGGAATACTCAAGAACCAACAGGAGTATTCCCAATCCTACTGAATACTCAAGAACCAACAGGAGTATTCTCTAAAACTGTTATAATACTCAAGAACCAACAGGAGTATTATTTCAAAAACCAAACTTACAAAGCAACCAAACTTAGAGAGAGAAGTGATTGTGTATTGTGTGATTTGTGGATGGATTTTTACAAAGGAATTAGCTTGTATTTATAGCCATGGGAGAGGGATGAGAGCCATACACTTGTCACATGGGGAGAGGAGGAGCAAGGAGGAGAAGCTACATGGGGGGAGGCTTAGCCGCCGGTGGCCGGTCACCATGGAGGAGAGCCGCCGGTTGTGGAAGGGAGAAGGAGGAGAAGGCCACCCATGAGTCACCACTTCTCCAAAAGCCGCCGGTCACCTTGGCAAATGGATGAGTTTTGTGAGTTTTGTGCAGTCTTTTCACAAAACTATCAGTCCAATTTCGCTCCGGTCTAACTTTGGTTGTTCCTCGGTTGGATTTGAATTGAGTAATTCAATGTCAGGATCTTGAGATTTCTTCATTCAGCGTCTGATCTTGACCTTGGAATGACTCGTAACATCTTTTCAGCGTAAAATCCTCTCCTTAGCGTGTTTTCTCTCTAAGCGCCAAAATACCCTGTAGAAATATATCGGGACTAACAAGCAGAAGTTAGATAGACAAACAGTCTAATTTGGTGGGTTTTACTGTGTTTTTGATTCGTATAATTATGGTCCATCAGAGATTTTACGCTGAATAGATGTTACGAGTCATTCCAAGGTCAAGATCAGACGCTGAACGAAGAAATCTCAAGATCCTGACATTGAATTACTCAAAACAAATCCAACTGAGGAACAACCAAGTCAGACCGGAGCAAAATTGGACTGATTGTTTTGTGAAAACTACGCAAAAATCACACAAACTCTCATCCTTATCCACCATGACCGGCGGCTTAAGGGAGGAGGTGGCCAAAACCACCTCCCTTCCTCCTCCATGACCGGCCACCGGTGGCTTTTCCACCCCCCAACCGGCGGCTTTTGCTCCCCCCCATGTGGCACCTCCTCCTTGCACCTCCTCCTCCTCCCTTGGATCAAAAACACATGCCTCTCATCTCCACCCTCCATTCTCTCCCATTTTGGCTATAAATACCAAGCCAAACCTCAATTGTAAATCATCCAAAAATCATATTTCACTTCTCTCTCTAAGTTTGTGTTACTTTGTAAGTTTGGTTTTTGAAATAATACTTCTGTTGGTTCCTGAGTATTATAACGGTTTGAAATAATACTCCTGTTGGTTCTTGAGTATTCAGTAGGAATTAGGAATACTCCTGTTGGTTCTTGAGTATTCCACCCCCTCTCCTCTTACTGTTTTCAAAAACCCCCGAGTATTTAGCTATGGTATCCACCTCTATGGATATTCGTAGCTAAACTCTTTATTCGGTTAAAGGGGTGTACTTGTATTGTAAAATGTTTTAGACCCTGCACCTAGTGCATCTTTGTGTTCAAAACTTGTTCTATGTGCCATATATAGTCAGAATTTCCAAGGTTGAGTGGAAGCTGTAACAAGCAAAGCTCTTCCGTGGGAATTCGTGAACATACTCGGGTAGTGGAAGCTGTAACAAGCAAAGCTATCTGAGGAGTTCGACTTATCTAAAACAAGAAAATCAAGTCCAAAAGGAAAAAAAACAAAGAAAAGGTAGGCAAGCACAAGAGATGATCAAGATGACTCAAGATCAATCAACAAGGCTCTAGATACCACTTTGTAAAGATCGATTATATGAATTGTACTTAGTCGAACCTTATTCTTTATTAATAATCGGGACCAAATGTTAGGTTTACAAACAATGGATTGACTCAATCCAAAACCAAACAAATAACAAACAAATCAATCCAGTCCAATGACACATTCAACACACAATAGCAGCACTGTGATCCAAGTAACAAGTTTGAACACTTCCCTGGGAATGACGAAGACGAATCTCGCATCCAAGGATGAAACAGCCGCTGCTTGTCTTCTGGCGAAACCCGGACGCTTCCTCTCTCTGCAGTAGGAGACGAACCACCGGTGTAGCACCACCGTAGACGTCGGACGCACAGCAACTTCAATGAACTCTCAATTCGGAAGAATCGCTCGGAATTTCTCGCTCTGTGTCTCTCAAAATTGGAATCAAAAATTGTGCCCTAACCCCCAAATTGACTTCGCTTATAAGCTGAGCTGAAGATGCATTGAAACGATGCCGTCTCGATCTCGTAGCGATATTACCGAACTCTCGCGCGTTCTCAGAACGACAGCGTTCAATTAAAGCGAAGATTCCCTCTTCAGTCAAAATGACGCAGCTTTGCAGGAGAGGCAACCGATCGCATACACGCTCGGAGGTCCACTCGGAGGTCCGAGCTCAAGAGCTCGGAGGCACGCTCGGAGGCACGAGCTCAAGAGCAAAAAACCAGTATTTTTCCTGCAAACTCAAACTGAACATATGGACTGGAAAAAAAGCATAATAAGGTCCCAATAATCATCACAACATACACAACTGGGATTATAAACTTAACAAATGCCCTCCTAAGACTAGTTGTGTAAATGAATGAAGAAATGAATTGAGATAGATACATCTAACCTCAATTAAGGTTCAACACAACCAGTTAAGGCTCAAGACTTGCTCTGGCCAGACTTTCATCCAACCTCATCAATATGCAAGCTTTCCCTACAGAAAACAAACTTATTAGTAGGTACAATTTTAGTTCCAAAGTCAGCTGGATTTTTCTCTCCAAGGATCTTGTTTACACTTATGGTTTGGGTCTCCACTAGGTCTCTAATGAAATGCATTCTCACATCAATATGCTTTGACCTCTCATGGTATACTGGATCCCTACACAAACATAAGGCACTTTGACTATCCATGTAAATCCTAGGAGGCTCACTAATCCCACTAATCTCCTTCACTATCCCACTTAACCAAATGGCTTCTTTTGCTGCCTCTGTGGCAGCTATATACTCTGCTTCTGTAGATGATAAGGCAACTATGGGTTGCAACTGACTTTTCCAAGACACACAATTTCCATTCCAAGTGAAATAGAAAGCTGTGGTGGATTTCCTATTATCCCTATTGCTGGCATAATCTGAATCTACATACCCTACAATTCCTGCTTTTGGTTCATGGTCTTTATATACTAATCCTAACCCTTTAGTCCCTAACAAGTACCTTAACAAATATTTCATGGCTTCCCAATGCTTTATGCCTGGGTTAGACATATATCTACTAAGAACACTAATAGAGAAAGCAAGATCAGGCCTTGTACATATCATACCATACATAATGGAACCAACAGCAACATCATATGGCACATTCAGCATTTGTTTCTTTTCTTGCTCAGTTTTAGGACAATCTTCCTTAGAGAAAATAAGATGCCCTCCTAAGGGTATAGCATTAGACTTAGCATTCACAATAGCAAATTTATCTAACACATTAGCAAAGTATTCAGATTGGGATAAACAGATTTCTCCATTTTTCCTATTTCTGGTTATCTTTACCCCTAAGATCTTTTGAGCAATTCCTAAGTCTTTCATGTCAAAATGTTTTTGCAATCCAGACTTAGTCAATTTTATATCATGCAATGAGGGACTAATCAGCAATAAATCATCCACATATAGCAGCACAAACAATGGAGCATTCTTCACTCTTTTCAGATAAAGGCATGTATCATATTTGCTTCTCAAGAATCCTAAGTCAAGCATGCAACTGTCAAATTTCTTATTCCACTGTCTAGGTGATTGTTTTAATCCATAGATGGATTTTCTAAGCAAACAGACATGATCTGGTTTCATTTTATCAACAAAACCTTCAGGTTGACACATATGAATTGTTTCTAACAAATCACCATGTAAAAATGCAGTTTTCACATCCATTTGTTCAATATGCCAATCATAAACAGCAGTCATAGCAATAAGTAATCTCAGAGTTTTATACTTGACAACAGGAGCAAATATCTCATTAAAATCAATGCCCTCTCTTTGGTGAAACCCCTTAGCCACTAGCCTAGCCTTAAACCTTGGTGGATCATTAGGTGAGTTACCTTCTTTAATTCTAAATATCCATTTACATGCCAAAGGTTTAACATTTAGAGGCCTAGGTACAAGTTTCCAAGTATTGTTTTCATGCATGGATTGAATCTCTTCTATCATGGCTTTTTTCCATTTTTCAGATTCATTACTAGCCAAGGCTTGCCTATATGTATCAGGTATTACATATTTAATTTTTTCAGCAGCCATTAGAGCAAACTCAACAATATTACAGCACTTTCCATCATTGTTCTCATCATACTCAGCTATGTTAGCTTTATATCTAGGATTAACCTTTCTAATTCTAGGTTCCCTATCTCTAGTCAATTGATAATTAGCTAGATTAGGCTCAGTTTCATGCACAGGGGACTCAGAAATAGTAGGCATAGCACCAACATTTTCATGCACATTTTGAGGCACATTCACACTATGATTAACATATAAATCATCAGGCAGATTTGGCAAAACAGATATAGCAGTAGAAGACAGGTTCATGCCTAAATCAGATGATTCAATAGCAGCATTTTGATCACTAGTGTCCATGGAATTTGAATTTAGAGCTGAGTTAGATGGACTTACAGTGCTAGCTCCCCCACCTAATTGGTGAGGTAGCTCATTACCTGAAACAGCAGGGGAATTTGACCCCTCATCTGTTACCTCCTGCAGTCCATTGCTTAAATCCAGTGACTGTCCCATCTCAGCTACTTGATCTCCATTATTTTCATCATCATTTCCCTGGTTCAAATTGAATCCTGATGGAATAAAACTGGTCACACCTTCAGGTGTGCCATGAGACTCAATAGCATGGTTTAGTTTAGACTTAAAATGGAAATTCAGTTCATCAAAGGTAACGGAATGTGACACTATGACTTTGTACCCTCCTGGTTGAATCATTAGCAGTTTATAACCTTTAACTCCTTCAGGATACCCAAGCATAACACATTTAACAGCCCTAGGCTGGAGTTTACCCTCAGAGACCTTGGCATAGGCAGTGCAGCCAAAGGGCCTGAGGTGGGAGAGGTTTGGAGGTTTCCTAGTCCAAAGCTCTTGGGGAGTTTTGAAGTTTATGGCTGAGGAAGGACATCTGTTTATCAGATAAGCAGATGTAATCACAGCCTCTCCCCAAAGAGTTGGTTTAACTCCAGCACTAATCATCATGCATCTAGCTTTCTCTAAAAGGGTCATGTTCATCCTCTCAGCAGTTCCATTCTGCTGGGGAGTACCAGGCACAGTCAAGTGTCTTTTTATCCCATTTTCAGTGCAAAAATCATTAAAAGCCTTGTTACAAAATTCCAACCCATTATCTGTTCTTAAGCATTTAACTTTAAGTTCAGTTTGACTCTCAACCATGATCTTCCAATTCTTAAACTTTTCAAAAGCCTCATCCTTGGTTTTTAAAAGAAAGACCCAAACTTTTCTAGAGTATTGATCTATAATTGAAAGGAAATATGATCTTCCTCCAATTGTAGAGACCTGGGCAGGTCCCCACAAATCAGAGTGAACATACTCCAAAGGTTTTTTGACAACAAAAGAAGATTTGCCAAAAGGATGAGCAGATTTTTTTTACCAAAAACACAAGTTTCACAGAATTTCAGATCAATAGGTTTACAATCAATCAAACCAGTTTTTGACAGATAATGCAGTCCTTTATTCCCTATATGTCCAAGCCTTGAATGCCACATTTTAGTGTCTAATAGAGTTTTATTTTCATCAGTGAGATTAATTTCAGAAGAAGAAATCAGATGGTATAAACCTCCTTTTTCTATGCTTCTCATTACAACTCTATTATCCCTTATTACTTCCCTAACTCCCTTAAAGGTTGTTATCTTGCATCCAAGTTTATCCAAGGCAGATTCTGACAATAAACTCCTCCTAAGATGGGGAACCCATCTCACATTTTGGAGAGTTCTCACAACACCATCAAACATTCTTAAGGGAACTGTACCAATTCCCTTAATTCTTAATGATGTGTGATCACCTAGCATGACCTCCCCACCTTCACAAAGCTTCATAGAACTGAAGAGATGTTTGTGTGGAGTGGCATGCATGGTGCAGCCAGAATCAAGGATCCATGAATCATTTTCATGCCCACTGGACATGAGAAATAATTCATTCTCATATTGGGGATCATTTTCACAAATGTTGGACTGTCCAGATTGTTGGTTATCTTTTCCTTTACCCTTTTTATCTTCAATTCTTTTATAACAAGAGCTAGCATAATGGCCCAACTTGCCACAATAATTGCACTTGACAGGGGTATTTTTCTGAAAGTTGTTGTTATTTTGAGAGGATTGTGAAGACTTATCAAAGGATTTCTTTTCATGTGAATCATTGTTATTCTGAGATCCATTGTGGTTCTTTTTCTTTGGTTTAAATTTATTCTTCCCCTTAAACATCATTACCTCAGATTTTACTTCAGTTTTAACACCATTTTTAGTCTTAAACACTTTTAGGCTGTCATTCTTAGAAGTAATAGCATCAATGATCTTGGTGACTGTTACTTCATCATTCCCATACTGAATAACATCCCTAAGGGTGTCAAACTGTGGTGGGATTGAATTTAGGAGAATGACACAAAGGTGTTCTTCCTTAACTTCATCTTTACACTTTTTCAAATCCTGAGTTATTTTTAAGAAAATGTCTAGATTTTCTTGCAGACTCATATTCACATCCATCTTGAATGTGAACAATTTTGTTTGCAAGGAAATTCTATTGGGGAGAGTTTTAGCCAAATAAATTTTATCTAGTTCATCCCACAATGTTTTAGGTTCAGTATGATGCATAACCTTCCTAGCTACATCATCTGTTAATCTCATCATGATTTCAGAATAAGCAAGTTCTTTCATGTCAGTTTTCTGTTGATAAGAGGTAGGGGCAATCCATTCCTCTGTCACAGCCCTATAGCATTTTTCCTTAACCAATATAGCCTTCATCCTCATCTTCCACATAGTGAAATCAGAGGTCCCATCGTAGGGCTTGATTTTCATGGCATCAGTCATCCCAAAAGAAAATCAAGTCCAAAAGGAAAAAAAACAAAGAAAAGGTAGGCAAGCACAAGAGATGATCAAGATGACTCAAGATCAATCAACAAGGCTCTAGATACCACTTTGTCAAGATCGATTATATGAATTGTACTTAGTCGAACCTTATTCTTTATTAATAATCGGGACCAAATGTTAGGTTTACAAACAATGGATTGACTCAATCCAAAACCAAACAAATAACAAACAAATCAATCCAGTCCAATGACACATTCAACACAAAATAGCAGCACTGTGATCCAAGTAACAAGTTCGAACACTTCCCTGGGAATGACGAAGATGAATCTCGCATCCAAGGATGAAACAGCCGCTGCTTGTCTTCTGGCGAAACCCGGACGCTTCCTCTCTCTGCAGTAGGAGACGAACCACCGGTGTAGCACCACCGTAGACGTCGGACGCACAGCAACTTCAATGAACTCTCAATTCGGAAGAATCGCTCGGAATTTCTCGCTCTGTGTCTCTCAAAATCGGAATCAGAAATTGTGCCCTAACCCCCAAATTGACTTCGCTTATAAGCTGAGCTGAAGATGCGTTGAAACGACTCCGTCTCGATCTCGTACCGATATTACTGAACTCTCGCGCGTCCTCAGAACGACAGCGTTCAATTAAAGCGAAGATTTTCGCTTCAGTCAAAACGACGCAGCTTTGCGGGAGAGGCAACCGATCGCATACACGCTCGGAGGTCAACTCGGAGGTCCGAGC
The DNA here is from genome assembly GCA_033675215.1 of Rhodiola kirilowii. NCBI lineage: Eukaryota > Viridiplantae > Streptophyta > Magnoliopsida > Saxifragales > Crassulaceae > Rhodiola > Rhodiola kirilowii. The sequence continues at coordinate 20,964,842 of CM066201.1, forward strand.
TCAAGAGCTCGGAGGCACGAGCTCAAGAGAAAAAAACCAGTATTTTTCCTGCAAACTCAAACTGAACATATGGACTGGAAAAACAGCATAATAAGGTCCCAATAATCATCACAACATACACAACTGGGATTATAAACTTAACAGAAATCGTAACAGAAGATCAAATGGATGCACATAAGGCTAAGATACTTCGAAAGGAGGAATTAGTCTGAAGTAGAACAAGTGTTTTAAACGATGTTGCAAGTCTTGCGCTTAGAAATGGCCTCGATTCATCTTTGAACACTTAATATGATCATTAGCGGTCAATGATAAACAACTATGATACAAGGCCCCTGAAACCGAATGTTTTCTTTAGATTACAAAACCCCCCTGTATTTACTTAACTGCAATCATCAACCGCTCATCTTCCGGAGGACTTGCAAATCACGCATCACCCACTGTAAGTCTTCTACTTTTATTTTCAGTACTTTAATTTTCTGTAATTTACTTTTCCGCACTCAAAATCAAAAACAACCAAAAGAGTCACTTAGTCATAACCGCTAAAACTCAATCAACCTTAAAACACGCTCCCTCGCTGTACAAATTCCTTAAAGAACAACGTATCCCCCTAATTCCCTTGGGTTCGACCCCTACTTACCATTTACTACCCAGTAGTGAAGTCGCGAGTAGCGGAAAATATAAATTTATTTGTACAGAGAACATTGCACCTTAACGACAGTGCAGTGGGCTCCGTCAATTACCCCACACTTTTAGTTGTTCGTCCCGAACAATGCTATTAAAGGGCGGCACACTAAGTAAGTTTGTTAAAATATGAAAATTAGACTGTGGTACTAGATTTATCCTAATTCATGCATTACTTACTTATTACCAAATTGAACTGTGTAAATAAATAGAAGAAACTTGATACTTGTACCTCCGTGCCGAGATGCAAATTATTCTGGATGTTTCGGGAGATAGCCCTTTTAGGTTCCTGGACTGCAACCTCGGGACCGTCTCGCACTATATGGTTTCCTTGTAGCTTTCTCTAGCACGTGATTCGGTTCGGGTTTCAATGGTTTGAGTACTTTGATTTTCTTTTGGCGAGGGACTGCTTTTGTAGTGAATCGGCCTTTGTCCTTTGATTTGACTCTTTGAGTACTTCACTTTTTTTTCGGTTAAAACCTTCACAATTTTGGGCCTTTGGCCTCTTGACTTGCTTCTTCGAGCTTTTGCCTTTTTGTGGCTTGCTAGTCCATTTTCTCAAGCCTTTTTGGGAGGTCCAATCATCGCCCGCAAGCCTATGGAAATACCTCCCCGCTCCTCTCATCCTTGTCGTTTCGCGCGGGTCAAGATGAGGGTCGCTCATCTATTTTCTCGGCTACTTTGACTAGAGAGAGAACGGTCTGATTCCCGTCCTCGCCTTTTTTTCTTTTTGCATAAACACTGCATGGAGGAGATGACTTCAATCTTCACTGAAACCCGAAGTGCAGCCTCCACTGACTTCGAAAACCATATAGTTTGATTCGATCCTTCGATTGCTTGCCAAGCCTCTCTAGGACATTTCTATCAACTCCACATCCCTAGTTTATCTCAGCACAAAGGGACAAATGAGAAGTTACATTCTAAGTTTTTAGACAGTTGAATTTTCACAAGGTATATGCATGAATTTTAGATCTATCTTTTTCACATTCTTAAGTTCATATTTTCAAAAAGATAACACTAAAAAAGAAAAAAATGTTATTTATTTATGTACACATGCGGATCTCACCCCACACTTTTGAACGAAGGCGTGCCTTTCAGCACTACTTAGTTCAAAAGCCATGCAATTAGACAATTACGAGAAGGAAATGATATTAAGGAAAGGTAAGATAAGAACTCCCTTTTTGTGTCGAATGACATGGCATGAGGCTGGATAATCGAGGGAGTTCGGCTGGGGCCTTGAACTCTCAGCGCAGGCCCGGTAACTCACGGAAGCTGCCTGGCTGATCCGATCGTGCTCCAAAAACCAATTCCTAAATAGTCAATTCATTCTATGCACCAAGTGGGTGAGAGCGACTTATTGATAAAAACTAAAAGACAGAAAATAAAAAGACAGAAAGTAAGATAGTGTCGGGTTACCTCCCGACCAGTGCACTTGTTTAACGTCGTTGGCTCGACAGTACCTTATACCTGGATCACTGGTTGGGGTCCCATGGGTGGCTCAAGTCAAATTTCGCCACTGTTCCTGTGTTGGTTCTTGCCTTGCCTTTCCTTGATTTCTTGTGAGACGATGTGCTTGGGTCCTGTTCCTATTGTTCTGGTGATTTCTCCTTCCAACGTCTCTGAGAAGGCGTGGGACCCTTTACAACTAGTCTCTTGAACTGGGTTTTCTGGTGTTTAGGGCTGCCTTGTCCAGTCATGGCGAAAACATGCTCGATTGAGGAGTCGTTCTGCTCAGGCCCTTTTCCCATTCTCAGGCCTCTTCATGGATCACATAGTTTTCAGCGATTTGTCTATTGATCGAGGTGAAAAGTCGGGAAGCTTGCATCTTAAGGCTCGGTTCTGCCTCGTCGTGTCTGTTTGTGAGGAACTGGTCATAGATGGTTTCGGCTGCTTGGGTGATGATAGCTGGGTATGGCTTTGGCAGCATGTCGGTGGTATTCTAGACTTCTTCCATTGCTGACACTTCCTCGTTGCTCCCGATACTTTCTATATCCCAGTCTTCTGATGGCACGGGAGTTTCTTCTGATGGCTCGGGAGTTTCTTCTGATGGCTCAGGAGTTTCTCCTTCTGTCTCTGGACCAGCCTCTTGCATTTCTCTATCAGCTTGGGGCATTCGTTTTGTGGCTGCGGCCAGGTCATTTATGAGGTACCACATGTCAGCCAGGGAGAAGTTCCTGGCTGATCTCCTCATTGCTTCGTTAATCCTCGTTAGATCATCGGCCTTCATCTCACGAAGAAATTTTTGAAGCAGAACTTTCTTCGTGAATCCATGGTGCGGGCAGCTTGAGACGATGGTGTCATAGCTCGTGTAGTATTCGTCCAAAGTCTCATCCCGGGATTGTTTAAGGCTCATGATTTTTTCTCGGGTTTGTTGTCGTAAGGATGGGGGGGAGAATTCTCGTAGGAATGGAACGCAGAGGTCCACAAAATGTACTGCACTACTAGCGATTGACGTATAATACCAGATCGTTGCAAAATCAATTAAAGAAAATTTAAAGCATTTAAGTTTAAACTCCTCTAACATTTCATTTGCAGGTTTTATGAGGTGGCAAACGTGGTGAAAATTTCGGCAGTGTTGTACTGGGTCTTCTCCATCCGTGCCTCCGAACAGAGGAAGATGTCTTGTTGTCCATGCATATGAAGGGGGTTGCGTCATGAGGACATGGGAGGGAAAGAACAACTTATCCGACGGCTAATTCCCCGGCAACGGCGCCAATTTGACGAAGCCCACTGCACTGTCGTTAAGGTGCAATGTTCTCTGTACAAATAAATTTATATTTTCCGCTACTCGCGACTTCACTACTGGGTAGTAAGTGGTAAGTAGGGGTCGAACCCAAGGGAATTAGGGGGATACGTTGTTCTTTAAGGGATTTGTACAGCGAGGGAGCGTGTTTTAAGTTTGATTGAGATTTTAGCGGTTATGACTAAGTGACTTTTTTGGTTGTTTTTGGTTTTGAGTGCGGAAAAGTAAATTACAGAAAAGTAAATACAGAAATTAAAATACTGAAAATAAAAGAGAAAGGGAGAAGACTTACAGTGGGTGATGCGTGATTTGCGAGTCCTCCGGAAGATGAGCGGTTGATGATTGCAGTTATACTAATATTAAAAGTAAATACAGGGGGGTTTTGTAATTTGAAGAAAACGTTCAGTTTCAGGGGCCTTGTATCATAGTTGTTTATCATTGACCGCTAATGATCATACTAAGTGTTCAAAGATGAATCGAGGCCATTTTTAAGCGCAAGACTTGCAACATCGTTTAAAACACTTGTTCTACTTAAGACTAATTCCTCCTTTCGAAGTATCTTAGCCTTATGTGCATCCATTTGATCTTCTGTTACGATTTCCCAAAATGGGTTTTTAGATAAGTCGAACTCCTCAGATAAGTTTTGCTTGTTACAGCTTCCACTTACCGAGTATGTTCACGAATCCCCACGGAAGAGCTTTGCTTGTTACAGCTTCCACTCAACCTTGGAAATTCTGACTATATATGGCACATAGAACAAGTTTTGAACACAAAGATGCACTAGGTGCAGGGTCTAAAACATTTTACAATACAAGTACACCCTTTTATCCGAATAAAGAGTTTAGCTACGAATATCCATAGAGGTGGATACCATAGCTAAATACTCGGGGGTTTTTGAAAACAGTAAGAGGAGAGGGGGTGGAATACTCAAGAACCAATAGGAGTATTCCCAATCCTACTGAATACTCAAGAACCAACAGGAGTATTCTCTAAAACTGTTATAATACTCAAGAACCAACAGGAGTATTATTTCAAAAACCAAACTTACAAAGTAACCAAACTTAGAGAGAAAAGTGATTGTGTATTGTGTGATTTGTGGATGGATTTTTACAAAGGAATTGGCTTGTATTTATAGCCATGGGAGAGGGATGAGAGCCATACACTTGTCACATGGGGAGAGGAGGAGCAAGGAGGAGAAGCCACATGGGGGGGAGGCTTAGCCGCCGGTGGCCGGTCACCATGGAGGAGAGCCGCCGGTTGTGGAAGGGAGAAGGAGGAGAAGGCCACCCATGAGTCACCACTTCTCCAAAAGCCGCCGGTCACCTTGGCAAATGGATGAGTTTTGTGAGTTTTGTGCAGTCTTTTCACAAAACTATCAGTCCAATTTCGCTCCGGTCTGACTTTGGTTGTTCCTCGGTTGGATTTGAATTGAGTAATTCAATGTCAGGATCTTGAGATTTCTTCATTCAGCGTCTGATCTTGACCTTGGAATGACTCGTAACATCTTTTCAGCGTAAAATCCTCTCCTTAGCGTGTTTTCTCTCTAAGCGCCAAAATACCCTGTAGAAATATATCGGGACTAACAATCAGAAGTTAGATAGACAAACAGTCTAATTTGGTGGGTTTTACTGTGTTTTTAATTCGTATAATTATGGTCCATCAATAAGCAAATGATAACTCCATTCCCGGAGTTGTCAAACTTGCTATATACGCATTTATCCGATTGATTTAAGATAAATTCATCGAAAAGCACCACCTCATCAAATTTTTGATGCCATTGCATAGGTGCCTGTTTAAGTCCATATAGTGACTTAACAAGCTTGCATACCTTAAGCTCTTGCCCCGTTGCAACAAAACCTTCCAGTTGCTTCATGTATATCTCTTCCTCTAAATCACCGTTTAGGAAAGCGGTCTTTACATCCATTTGATGTACCAACAACTTATGAATAGAAGCTAAGGCAATCAACAATCTGATTGTTGAAATTCTTGCAACCGGTGCATAGGTATCAAAGTAGTCCATACCATATTTCTGTCTAAAGTCTTGGATAACCAATCTTGCTTTAAATTTTTCAATGGTACCATCTACTTTCATCTTCTTTCTGAAGATCCACTTATTTCCCAATGGTTTATGTCTTGGTGGTAAATCTACCAAAATCCAAGTATTATTTCCTATTATAGAGTCCATTTCGTTATTTATGGCCTCTTTCCAAAATGATACATCTTGGGATTTCATGGATTCATCAAATGTCTTAGGATCATTTTCAATGACATGACAATACAGACATTGTGAGCCAATGTCTTCCCTAGTTCCTTCCACTAGGTACATTTGAAAATCATTACCAAATGATTTTTCTTTCCTAGCCCTTTTGCTCCTTCTACTTTCAGAAATTTGGGTGTCATTTGATTCATGAATTGTACTAGGCTCAAAAATCAAATCTTTGGGCATGCTAATTGATGAAAATCTCTTTTCATCGAATATGGCATCTCTCGATTCAATGATAGTATGAATTGATACGTGCTTATTAGGTTCTATAACATAGAATCTATAAGGCAAGGAGTGTTCGGCATATCCTACGAATATGCATTCAACTCCTTTTTCTCATACAGTTTTAAGTTTAGGTAAAGGTAGTCTCACTACCGCCCTACAACCCCAAACTCTAACATGTTCCAAATTTGGCTTCTTATTATGCCAAATTTCATAAGGAGTAAGGTTGCCTCTAATATTAGGAACCCTATTCAATAAGTAACAAGCCGTTAACATGGCTTCTCCCCAAAATCCATCATTTAGACCCGAGTAAGAAAGCATGGCATTAACCATCTATTTCAAAGCTCTAATTTTCCTCTCCGATACACCATTTTGTTGTGGTGTGTAGGGAGCTGTGGCTTCATGAATGATACCAACACTTTGGAAATAACTAGGATTGAAGTATTCCCCACCTCTATCGGTGCGCACCCCTTTTGAAGTTCAACTTCACTCTTATAAATTTTAAATTTATCAAGAGCTTCATCTTTTGGAATGCAACAAATAAACATAGAAAAATCTAGAACAATCATCTATGTATGTTACTACATATTTCTTGTTTCCTAGAGATGGTGATGCATGAAAATCACATAAATCGCTATGTATTAAATCAAGTATGTTGCTTTCTCTTGTAACCTTATGAAATGGTTGCCTAGTAATTTTAGTAAGCATGCAAGTTATACATTTATCAATATTCATGTTTGATGGACCATAATTGTATGAATCATAAACACAGTTAAACCCACCAAATTAGACTGTTTGTCTATTTAACTTTTGCTTGTTAGTTCCGATATTTATCTACAGGGTATTTTGGAGTCTAGAAAGAATACAGGCTAAGGAGGAGTTTTTAAGCTGAAAATATATTACGAGTCATTCCAAGGTCACGACCAGATGCCGACTGAAGAAATATCATGAACCTGACATGGAATCACTAAAAACAAGTCCAATCGAAGAGCAACCAGAGTCAGTCCGGAGCTGAAATGGACCGATGGCTTTGTGAAAACTCACAAAAATCACAAAACCACCTCCACCTTACCTTATGACCGGCGGCTTTTGGGCATTTGGTGAGTCATGGGGGGCGGCTCCTCCCCCTCATGACTCACCACCGGCGGCTTTTGGAGGATGAAGCCACATGGGGTGGCGGCTAAAGCCTCCCCCTCCCATCTCATGCCATGTGTTGAGTCTTCTTCCCCCATGTGACAAGTGTGTGGTCTCCATTGCTCCCCTTAGCCTATAAATACCCAAGCCATCCTCATCCAAAAATCATCCCATCTTCACACAACACAATCACTTATCTCTCTAGACTTTTGGGCACTTTTGTACGCTTTTGTTTGAAATCTATAATACTCCTGTTGGTTCTTAAGTATTCTAGTAGTTTTTAAGTTTACTCCTGTTGGTTCTTGAGTATTCTCCTTTACTTACTGTCTTTCAAAAAACCCTCGAGTACTTAGCTATGGTATCCACCTCTATGGATTTTCGTAGCCAAACTCTTCATTCGGTTGAAGGGGTGTACTTGTATCATAAAATGTTTTAGGCTATACTCTTAGTGCCTCTTCTTTGTATTCAAAACTTGTTCTATGTGCCATATATTAGGTCAGAACTTCCAAGGTTGAGTGGATTCTTGAAATGACAAAACTGTTCCGTGGGGGTTCGTGAACATACTCGGGTAAGTGGATGCTTGAAATGGCAAAGCTTATCTGAGGAGTTCGACCTCTTTTAAACACCATTTGGTTTGATCGGAAATGATTGATCAAATGGATGCACATAGGCTAGTATACCTTGAAATGGGGTGCTAGTCTAAATAGAACAAGTGCTCTACGACCTTGAAATGGGCTAGACAGTGTGGCAAATCGAGCGCTTGAAATGGCCTTGATACACGTTTGAATACTTAGTAGGATCACTAAGGGTCAATGATAAACAGGCTATGATACAAGGCCCCCAAAACCGAATGCTTTCCTTAGATTTAAACACCACATGCACTTACTTTCAATTTTAGTATAAACTGCTTATCAACTGCTCACCTTCCGGAAGACTTGCCAATCACGCAACAATCGTTGTAAGTCTTCTCTTTTATTGTCAGTATTTACTTTTCTGTCATTTACTTTTTCGCACTAAAAACCAAAACCAACAAAAAAAACACTTACTTTTCCGCACTAAAATCTCAATCAACCTAAAAACACGCTCCCTCGCTGTACAATTCCCTCAAAGAATAGCTTATCCCCCTAATTCCCTTGGGTTCGACCCCTACTTACCACTTGCTACCCAGTAGTGAAGTCGCGAGTAGCGGACTTATAAATTTATTTGTACATTTGCTCTGACGACAAGCATCTGTCAATGTTGAATGAAGGAATTAAATCATGCTTAGACATATTATGCAATCTTTTGTAGTGAACATGTCCTAAACGTGCATGCCATAGTGTAGCAATATCAACATGTGAATTCATAGATTGAGTAGAAATTTCATGATCACAATTCATGTAAAGAGAAGAAACAACTTTATTAATACTTAACTTGAACATTCCATTACACAAGTATCCTTTACCGACAAATACACCACCCTTTGATAATACATAGATATCGGCTTCATACACTTGACGATAACCTTGTTTATTCAAAACAGTATCCGACACAATATTTTTTCTAATATTGGGTACAAACAAAACATTACTAAGAACAATAGTTTTTCCCGAAGAGAACTCTAACTCTACACGGCCTAGTCCTAGAATAAGGACAGTCGACTCATCTCCCATGTGAAGAACTCTTCCTTCACATGTAGCGGCAAATGACTTGAACAATACTTTGTCTCTAAAAACATGTGTCGTAGCACCGGAGTCAACCCACCATGAAACCTCATCATCTTGCATAGCGAAAATTTCAAAAAAAATTAGACACATCATCTACATTAGAATATGTGTCTAACTTAGTTTCTAAATTTGAAACTAAAATTTTATGACCTTGAGATTTTCTCTCTTGGTTTTTAGCACCAAAAGCATTGCCTTGAGCCTTCTCGCTCTTCCCCTTTCCTAAGCGGCAATCACGCTTGAAGTGCCCCGCTTTTCCGCAATTCCAACATACGTTTCCTTTCGAAGGATGCTTCTTGTTCGGACCGTTGCTAGCATAACTATTTGGCCATTTCTTGCCCTTGTTCTTATTCATCTTTTGAGAACTAGCCTCCATCACATTTACCTTAGGTAAATTTGCATCTACTTCAATTGCTTCACTTTCACGCGCACAAAGTTCCTATTCCATTCACAATTCTTTTGCAAGTTCCACAAGAGACATCTCCTCCTTTTTGTGCTTCAAGGAATGTCGGAAATCTTTCCATGCTGGTGGTAACTTGTTAATTATACTTGACACCGAGATGGACTCATCCATCTTAAAGTTTTGTTGAGCAAATTGCCCCGAGATATGCTGTATCTCATGGAACTATTCCATCACTGGCCGAGAGTCCACCATCTTGTAGTTGTTGAAATTACTTACAAGAAACTTGACGCTCGAGGCATCCTCAACCATGTATTTGGATTCAAGCAAATCCCATAACTCTTTTGCAGATTCAACATTTTGATAAAGGTTAGATAAAGGGTCGGACATACCGTTGAGGATGTGTCTTCTAGCGATGTAGTCGTCGTTTTCCCACTTGCTTCGTTGATGGAAAGTAGCCATCGGTCCATCATCTCCAACTTCAGGTCATGGTGTAGACAGCACGTACACCACCTTCAAATTCGTCAGTAGAAAGTGCATCTTCTTTCTCCAACGCCGGAAATCAGTTCCTTCAAATTTGTCTAACTTCTGGAATTGATGCATCATATATCTCTGTCTCGCCATCGATTAGAAGAATATTGATTTTGTTTGTAGTTGTTGGGCCGCCTCTCGTCCTTCACTTCACAGCAACAAGTTTGCACAAGGTCTTCAATGGCAGCAAGAAATTCTTCAGAATGTAGCTAACTTCAATTTTAAATAAACGGTCGCTTGGATATCAGATTGGATCGCGTAGTTTCGCTTTCCGAAATCAATATTTCCACCCTATTAACAATTGCATCGGGTTACAGGAAACTTGAAGTAGGATAATCCAATTGAAAACACTGTATTTCAGGGCAATGAAAATACAACAGGCTTAGGGTTTGAAGTGTTTCTAGAATCAAAGAAGGTTGCTTGAGTTTATCAAATAATTTTCGAGTGCCTCACATCTGATATTCATCTGCTATATGTAGAGAATCAAACGAGATGAAGAAAAGACGTGTCCGGAGCTGAAAGATGCATCTGTGTCTGTTGTCGCGCGCCTAATTCAGACATTAGCTCACTGCGCCCAGTGTAGACATTAACTTAATGTCTACGCTGGATGCGCCCAGACTTAATGTCTATACTGGGCGCGATCCGCACTGTTTCCGACACTGAATATCACCCGATTTCATCTCATTTCAACTTGTTTAGAAACTAATCATCCCAATGGTTTTAAGCATGTTACTAAGTTAAAACCCTAAAATCACCAACACAACCGACGGCAACACATATCGATCGGTTATTGTATGAAGTCGACGCTAACCTGTGGAAAGCATGGGTGAAGAGCTCTACTTCTTCCAAAGTAGCAAATATGTCATAAATGTCATCAATAGTATAGATTAGGGCGGTAGTCTTGGTTAAAGCTTTTCTGCAAGCTTCATACTGAGGGTCAGGGGAGGCAGTAATACCCCAAAGATAAGATACCACCAAACAGTGGAGCATGCAACCGGTGGGGCTTATGGATGCCCTGGTTCGATTCCTCACCCCGTCAATAACGGATACTAACATAACCCCTAACAAGCCCAATCAAAAAAAAAGAAGATACCACCAAACAGTCTCTAGCAAAGCTCAAGTCCTTTTTGAATCCTAGCTTCTTCCACCACCTATCACACCCAAAAATTAAAACTTAATATCGAGTTCGAACCGGAAAACACATTGGCACAAAATTAATTTCAAGCAATATATAATATCAATGCCTGGCTAAGTGTTTGAGCTCTTCCAGGTACTTGGCCTGCACTATATTGTAATCCAGCTTTGCAAATTGGAGCAGAAGTGGAGACATATTGGGTTTTTTCTCATAAGTTTGTTCTATGAACCACCGTGCTTCAGACCTATCGGTTCTCCAATGCAAACGCATGTCTAAAGCACGAGCTGATAATACATCGAGATACGCATCTACCGTGTTCACTTTACTGATGAGATTGGCAGTAGCGAAAGCCCGTGCCTCCTCCATGATCGCCTCACCTTCTGTACCTAAGTATTATTGTTCGTAGAGGCTTATCAGTCCTTTGATATCTACACAAAGGCTCGACTTGAACTTGCCAGCGTCGTCTAAATAATGTTTAAAAACATTGATGAGCCGTATTTATACGACTCATCGAGTCATCAAATCCCACCAATTCCAGCACTTTATTATGCGAACAGTTACTTTTTAGTGTTGTTTTGCATTTCAGGTGATTTGGAAGCTCTAGGAGGAATCGCGCTTAAAAGACGGCATTTCATGCCCAAAACATCGCAATTGAAGATCAAGGCCAGAGGAGCGTCGTGAATAGTGTTTTTCCGACGTGAACAGTGATTCCGGCGTGAACAGTGATTTCGACGTGAATAGTGATTTCGGGCCGTGAACAGTAACTTCGGAAAAAGAAAGTCCAAGCCCTAAATCCAGCAGCCGACCCAATTTACATGTGATATTAGGGTTTTCAAGAAGATCAAGTAGCTTGCTCATCAAGCAAAGATTTAGGGTTTTCAAATCCCTATATAAGGAGGTGCAATGCAAGGCATAATCCATCCCATTCAGGACTTAGCCGTGTGCCCTAGACCTAACTTGGTCCGCCGCCCATCTCCTCCATCAGCCGCCGTGAGCTCCTCCTTGCACAGCCGGTCTTCATTCCTTACTCCTCCTTGCTTCCGCCACTTCTCAGCCTTGCACGGCCAGCTTGTTCTTCATTCGGTTTTAGTGAGAATCCTTGTTTCCTTTTATTTATTGTATTGTTATTCCATGACTATGTGTAACTAATCCGATTATTCGGGTTAGGGTTAAATAATTGTGACTATTGTTTTGAGATTCTGATCTTACTTATTATTATTGCATTCTATTTAGTTCTTGTGCAAATTATCAGTTTGAATTATTAGGTTAAGGGGAGATCCGAAAGGGTACAACTTAACCTAGTGATTCTTACTATCCATTCACTGCTTATTTGATACCGACCCAGTTAGAATAAGTAGTTGCACGAAACCTAATATAACCAGACCAGGAGTATTAGGTTTGCTAGAATTAAAACGGTTATAACCAGACCAGGAGTAACCCTAAGAAGCAAGAATAAACATTTAGAAATCAAGGATAAACGTAGTCACAATTGAATAAAACCCTAACCTGAATATCTTCTCTGATTGAAAAAACCCCCTCTTATTTTCGTGCCTTGCTTTTGTTCACTAACCTTTACTCTCACATTAGTTTCTTGTCTTTCTCCATTACAGAACAAAGTAGTAGCTATCTAGCTCCCTTGGGTTCGACCCTTGCTTGCCATTGTGCTAACCCACAGTTCATCGCGAGGAAATTATAAATTGTTTTTGCACAGGTACGACGACAGCCTGTTCAAAATGGCGCCGTTGCCGGGGAGCTACGCACGGTGAAATTTGTTCTCCCTTTCCTTTTTCGTTTATTTCTTTCCAATTTCGTTCGGTGTTTTTATTTTCGGTGATTGCTATTTTCAGAATTCTGTTTTTATTTTTGATTTCTTGTTTTCCGGTAATTCGATTTCCAATTTCTAGCTCTCAGAGGGTTCTGTCACCAAGACTTACGAGTCTAAGGAGATTGGGTTTTAAGTGAGACCGCTGTGACTCCTCCAATCTCCTGGGGACCCTTTGTTGCTAATCTGTTCTTGCTATTTCGGTGTATTGCTATTCGGTGCTTGCTATTCTTGCACCATGTCCCCTGCAGGTAGTATAGTTAACAATGAAGAACAGTACGAGGAAGCACAATTCGATCTAGAAAACTTTGATGAAAACCCACCATCTTATTATAGTAGAGAACCTTGGAACAATGAAGACAACATGGATGATGGATGCGAGGGCAGCAAGGTCGCGTTTTGGATGATGCGGAATATTCCCCAATTTGGAGGTGCCATCGGAGAAGACCCCGTGAGACATGAGCAAACATTTCACGCCATCTGCTACTACATCAAGCCTGAAGACGAGCCATTGGAGGAGTTCCAGCTTAGATATTTTAAGTTTTCTTTAACTGACTCCGCTGATGATTGGTTTTACTCATCAGGTGCAAATTATGAAAGAAGTTATTGGAATCTACGAGCCCAATTTCTTGAGGAGTTTACTCCGCCGTCCTTTCGAATTGGTGTCCGCGTGAAGCTTAGTAACTTTAAGCAATTCAAGGGCGAACTATTCTATGAGTACTCTGCGCGCTTTGAAGACCTTCGAGAAAGCTGCCCACACCATGGATTCCCAGATTTATTTCTTTTGCAGAGGTTTCTTGAAGGGATGATGCCACATACACGTAATATGCTCGATGCTGCAGCAGGTGGTTCGGTAATGAATGTAGGCATGTATGACCTCTGGAACCTGATATATGATGTGGAAGAAAGATCAAGGCAAGGACATGCTCAAATGCACAAAATGGATAATAAGGCGCAGACAATGGAAGCTGATTCAGTGCAGATTGTGCACGACACCGCATTGGCCATGATAAATGAACCAGGGGCAGAGAATGAAGAAAATAAGTCAGAGGCCGTGAGCATCACACCCGAAGAAGAGCTGAACGAAGATTCTACCTCAGTGCAGAACACGGACGCCTCACCAATTACGGCGCGGACGTCTGAGGAATTAGTGCAAAATACAGAGACGTCCACGGAACTTATTCAAGAGACCTCCGCGGACTGCACTGATGCAGTTAACGAAACTCTAATTTCTGACCCTTATCTTCTATTCCCAATGCAGGTGATTGCTCCTAAGGACCACACGATCGACAAGGATGAGCTTGAAGGAAAATTAGAGGCGAAGCATGAACTAGAGAAGCCAACGATGGAGTACTCACTCGTTACAGTTCAAGAGGAGCCCCCTGAAAAGTGTAAGACCTCAGAAACCTTGATAGTCACCCGTGGTGTTGGTAAGACCCTCATACACCACTATTTAATCGATTTGGGTGCTGATAGTAATACCATGCCATATTCTCCATACCGTTTGCTGAGCCTAGGACCATTGAAGTTTCCTAAACTATTGGTAGAGTTAGGGAATACATCACATGTTCCTTCTAACAATTTCTTTAAAAATCTAACACTCCATGTTGGAGATCTTGTCGTTTCTGTAGACTCTTATGTTTTGCAGATAGGAGATGTTAGAGATAAAGATCCTCCAGCACTTGTTCTTGGAAGACAATTCATATCTACTACAAAGACGAAGGTTGACAGGAGAACATGCTGGATGTCTCCTGATGGCAAGAAACCGAACTTCCATGTCGACCACTCATACATGAAGAAACGACCAAGGCTTGGCACGTTTGAGTGGAAACCAGGATGGAGAGACAAGAGAGCACCATTCGATGAAGGCTATAAGCTTCACGAGGGAGTACAGAAGTTTAATTTGGAGCAGCCTTGGGATCCTAACTTGTGATTCCTAAAGAGGTACTGTCGAGCCAACGACGTTAAACAAAGGCGCTCGCAGGGAGGCAGCCCTGCACGATTTGCATTTCAGTTTAGTTACTTGCTATGTTTATGTTTGTTTGAGTCTTATCATCACATTGTACTCGGGAGAAAAGATGGTTTTCATGCAGGGACAGAGGCGAACATATCAGAGATGTTAGCATAAGACTGTATCCAACGTGAGTAGTTC